>JAXIVD010000009.1:402500-422500 GCA_036785275.1 Cancer borealis
AATATCTTACCATTGTAGTTAATTTTGAAGGCTCGGTGACGCGTCCTAATGTATAATTTGCAGCAGCGCCGAGCGTACTGCACCTCTCCACCCGCAGCTGTGAACTGAACTGAGCTGTCCACGTCATGGGCAGGTCATACAGAGATGCCAGTTTATGTATTCAGAGAGTTGTTGACTTTCTTTAATTTCCTACTTTTAGTGGCAATTAAAGGTGAGATAAATTATACGAATCTGTGTCCATATCTGTACCGTCTCCTCTAACAAAATGCTATGAAATAGAAAAAATGTGTAGTTCAGAGAGACGTTCGAAGTTGTGGTCGAAGACTCGAAGTCTTGTTTGAAACATTAACCGCGTGCTTTGAAAACGATGCAGTATTTTGAGATCATAATAGACACTTACCTAATGCCTTCCTTGGTGCTGCAGGTTATTTTAACACATGCATGACACTGACATCATCTGTGTTACTCTGGTCACTACTTATGTAGTAAACTGTAAGCACATCACACATTTCAAATGAATTATGTATGAAAAAATATATAGTTTGCTTATTGTGTTTATTCAATGTAGACTTCCATCTATAAAACAACCAACTCAATAAATAAGAAATAACCCTATGAATATATGTATTAATTTAATTCCCCATTGAGATATATTCCAAACGAATGCTAAGAATATTTGAACCAAACAAAATATTCCTTATGCGTAAACTTATCAAAAGTTATGGCGAGTCGCTGAGCCCCAATCACCACTACAACAGCTTGTGAGGAGAGTGAGCAGTAAGGAGTGAAGGAGAGACAGGGCACAGCATGGGCCTCAGAAGGTTTAAGGGTCTTTGCCTGGCACAACACAAAACGGTTGCCTACAGACTCAAGTGACGGATGTGATTGCTTGCGGCTTAACAAACAAACAATTAACAAACACGTCCCACTCTTGGGGTTTGCGAAACATATTACATTCATACAAAAAGCACTTGCAGTTGTACTATAATATGTGTGTCTATGGAACAAGTGATCTATGTGTAAAGTGGTGTACTTTGTAGCAGCTCAGTAATGTTATATGCTAAGTGGAAGAAAACTGGATGGCCTGGTACAAAACCAACACGTCTGGTTGGCTCACTTAAACTAGGGAATGTTTCAGTACTAACCATGCTAACGGCTGCATTAATGTGTAGTACCTGCTGACCAGTAGTATATACAAATAAATACGTACACATGGCATCAGCCCTCTTACAATTCCTACAAAACTATACCCATTACCTTGCAGATTGTTAGGTATGCGTTAAACACTGACATATGTGGTTGTTACTCCCTCTAGTACCTAAGGGTTTGGGATTCCTGTAAGACAATACAAAACACTGCCCAAGTCCTGCAGAAGTTACGGTCATGCACAACATTTGTACAACCATGGATGATATTTACAGAATACACACAATTCCTGCCATTGTAAAAATACTATTGACCTTACATTGCTAATACCTATGAAAAAATCACGACGACAAACCATGAACTCCCTCCGTGGCTGCCCGGTACTGTGAAACACATGGATTGAGATTAATTGAGACGAAACTCTGACACCAACAGCTGCCCTACCACCTAAGGAGTGAACAAGACACGGTGATCACTAAATGCCATACAAGACGGTAGTAGGTATTTACACCTCGACTCATAGCACCAAGAGGATGAGTTACAAAGAGAGATTAGTTCACTAGTGTAAGGCAGTCCAGTACCCTATGTGTAAGCTACATCAGAAGGAGGCTACATACTACCACTAAACGTCCTCTCAGCACACCACTACTCCTGCAGGGTCCTTTGCTTTGGCTGAGTTCTTGCATGGCTCCACCCTGTTGGAGATGAAGGAACATTATCTAGTCACTAATATCTAAGCTGGATGGTTTGTTTGATACATGCATCAGATATTAGTATAAGAGGATGTGAAAGATCTTGGTCCATTCACTGGTATACGGTGTTACTCCTAAAAAGGAAGTGATTCTGCTTTGCAGGTCTTAATGCTAAATTTCATGTACATGAATACTCTTATATAAGCATAAAATGCTCATAGACAATAGTATATACAATACTAACTCTCCCTCCCTCTCTCTTTCACACACACACACACACACACAAACGAGTAGGAAGGCTTTCAAGGGAACATAACATGTCATTTACTCACTACACTAAGTGTACATTCTTATTCACTCAATCTTTACAATTGTGTACATTCTTACTTACTCTTCACATGACTAGAAGCTGTATTCACTTATTTTTCAAGTACATCAATTCCTGCAAATATGAAGTAGCATCTAAGAAAAGGCACAACAAAAAACATGTTAGCAAAAAAATAAACAAAATAATAATAATAAAACGTGCCATTCCAAGAGAGACAAAGATGAAGGTTTATATCTACACATAAAATGGAAGTGTTCCATTAGGTGAGTGCAGTCTTACACCCCTATCACCTAAACATAGTTCTCCAATAGCCATGCATAATATTTGCTGATGAGAATAGAAAACACCAATAAAAAAACATTTACCAAATAAAAGGATTACTCAAACAAAATAGATGGTAGATAGTCATGTAATTACGTAACCCAAATTATGGTTTATTCTTGCATACAGTTATTCACCAACAAAAACAGAGAATATGACAGTTCCTAAGTTGTTAGCCTCATAATTATTGATACAATGAACATATCACATGCTGCAAAACCCCATTGTATTGTAATTCTAACATGAACTTATTTTTCAGATTAATGGCAACGTCAACAATGGAAAGGATGACAGTATGGAATGTGAAGTGTTTATGTAAGGTGAGGAATGGACAGCTTTGTGAGGTGTGAGGAATGGACAGCTATGATGTGATGGGTGTGAATGTGAAGGACCTGATGAGTTGATGTGAATGCATGGTTCAATGGTACAGTACCTACATTATCACTATTACCTACACTATAACTACATACAGTGTTTTGTGTGTGTTTGTGTGGTTTAGAAAAAATTCTCAATTTACTATCTATTAATATTTGTTTGCACTTTATCTAGTTCCTATGTATTTATATGATTATAGATAATTTAAAGAACCGATGCATTGAATAAAGTGAAGATACAAGTATACAAAAGAAGAGTGTTTGAAAAAGTGAAGTATGCTTAGGGTTTAACTTTAGTATTTCATTACAACAAACATCCACTACATTATACCAGCACATAACCAGCATACTTCTACACACACACACATTAAAATACTAACTTTCACCGGTATTTCTGTCACACATTTTACTAACTAGTGAGCCTATGGTACACGTTTTGTCCTACGAGCCACCTTTGTTTGTTGCCTTCTTGGCGTGAGCTTGTACCTCCAAATTTACCACAGGAAAAAAATAAAATAAAATAAAATGGCAAGGAACAGATAAAGGCCATGAAAAAAAAAAAAAAATAAATAAATAAATAAAAATAAATAATTAAATAAATAAATAAAAAATGAAAACAAAATAAAAATAAAATAAAAAAATAAATAATATAGGCATTTTGATCCACCTTTGAACTACCTACAACCAGCCTCAGCATGCAAAAACACCAACACGAGTCACAAAACACAAGAAAAGTTAAAACAGGGAAGATATGTTCAAGTAAGCTACACAATCACCACCAACTAATTATTCTAAAGTCAAGTTGATATTCTTATAAGCATACAAGCAAAATGATATATGGCGTAAAAAAAATATATAAACTAACCTATTAGTGAATGAATATTGATGTTCATGTGGTCCCTTGTAGTCTAGTGTTGCCTGAGCTGTTTTAGGTAGCAGGTGGCACACACATACTTATGAATAGAGTTTGTCTAAATATAACGTAAATAACGTAAATTACTTAAGAGAAGAAAATAATATATTCTTGAGATTTAAATAATGGAACAATAGATGTATGAAACTAATATGATTGAAAATGATGCATAAAATGATGATAAAGTGATATAATGAGTGGAGGAACAGAAGGAGGAAGACAAGGTATGTAGGTGGCTATTGAGGAAAATCAAATTATCCACAATAGTGAAAATAGATAGACCTGAGGAGAGTATTAAACATGGTCAGCAGGCATAAATAATCTGTCACAAATCAACAAGATGAATGCACATTTTAGCCGTGGCCTTTCCTTGCCGGACAGTCCTCAGGGTTGACAATGAAGCTGAATAACTGAATAAACACACGGTTTTTAACATAATCTAAACTAAAATCATTAAAACATGGATAAGCTCACACAATACACTCATATCACAATGAAGCCGCACAGCAAATTAAAAATAGCAGTGAATAAAAATGAGAAACACGTAACGGCAGTAAGTGTGACGCGCTATGCAGTGTTAAGTCACTACACCGTCACACCAAGAGACACTTCTCATTATAATTGTTACCAAGTGTTAATAAATATCATGAAAGGTCTGCAGCCTCAACACCTATACCTCTCCACACCAATGAAACATCACATCTCAACCTTCAACACATAAAACTCTCACCAAAATACCTCAATGATCTGGGATTAAAATCTGCAACATAATAAATAATTGTAATAAAACCTATCTGGACTTAAAGCAAACAAACTCACAAAACAAAAATACATAAATAAATAAATGCTTGCCATAGCTTAAATTTTGAGCAAAAAAATTATACAAAACAGCACACACAAGATAGACACGACAAAAAAATTAAATAATGAAGCAGAGGAGAACATGCATTCTTCCTCCTTTAGTCACACCACTAACCAGGCAGGAACTAAAGGTGTTAAGGTGACCAGTGACGCCACACGACAACCAAGGAGCCGGGACAAGGTGGAAAATTTGCTTTCTGACACACCAGCCTCATCAAGGGATCTCATGACCTGTTTAAAACCCTAATAAGGCACTTTGTGGGGAGAACATGAGCTACAGGATATAAATACTTACCACATCATCTTTAAGTCACTACTGCATGTGTGTGTGTGTGTGTGTGTGTGTGTGTGTGTGTGTGTGTGTGTGAGGCCAGTAAGTATATAGACCATGAACTATGTTGCAGTGTTCACATTGTAGCTGACTTATTACCTACAATAGCACCATTTATGCTCTCCGGGCGCCTTCCAAACACTACTTAACTTTTCCTGGGCTTAATCTTGCCGTACACAAAGTTCTGTCCTCGGTCCACCAAGTTTCCTGCCTCGCCCTCCATCAGTGTCTTCTTGCGGATGAAGTGGAAGTGGTCAAGTGCAAAGTTATAAAATTCATTCTCCAGCCTCCAAACCTGAGATGAAGAAATAAGACATTCTTTATACATTGCCGTATAGTTTATTGATTAAGTATTTCAGTGGTTAGTAGATGAATGTATATATTGGTTCTGTAAAGTTGAATTAGGAGAAAGACAAAATGTTATTCAATGTCTCTTAACTGCTTAGGTGGGGAGACGAGATATATAATCAACTATATCTTAGCCTACTTCACCTCTCGCTACAATGCAAATAAACTACACACCTTGGTATTTTGTAGTTTTGCAATGGTGTCATCCGACGGCATGATCTTCTTTGTGGTCTTTCGGATGTGTGACTTAGTTCCTGAAACACAACACAAACAGGTTATCAGGTGTTCTAAGAAACTCATCCTTCTCCTTAACATTGCATTGCTCGCTGCACCATCATAATAAAAAGAAAACCAGACGATAAATACATGTAATAAATTCTTAAATATTCAAAATACTATAGTAAAGTTCAACAGTGCTTCTATATTCCCCATGGCAGCTTAGCCCTACATTAGAACCCTTTTTCCTCTATGCCAGTGCCCTGAGGAGAGACAGTAAAGGTAGCCGCCCACCTGAGACATAGAGGTCAAGAGCGCCCCTGAACATGCGTGGAAGGGAATACTCCAACATGGCCACAAATTCCTCCAGCTCCTCTGTAACTCCCACTAGGAAGTAGTTATGTACCAGGTTATGCTTGGCCAGCTCCAGAGCCCAGGTGGAGCCCGGCGCCCTGCAGGTAAAGAGGTAAAGGTTGGAGGATATTTTACAAACATATTTCAACAAAAGTAAACAGATACAGTAGACAACCTGGTGAGCTGGTCTAAATGTAATGTTACAATTATATAAAACCGCTTCAAGGGAAGAGAATGGAGCCTCACCAGCACTCTGCGTAGTGTCCACAGAAGAAGGGAATCTGCATCCAGAGGTGAGCTGTGGAGCAGTCCTGGTGCTGGAGGGCCACACACTCGTCCAGGGTCTGTTATGTCCAAAGGAGATTAACACTCAACTAAAAAACAAATGAGGAACCTGAAATGTTGCCAAGTTTCATAATAAATCAAGAAATAAATTACTAGTTTCCTTGTCTTGAATAAATTTTTACTTAAGGAACCTTTACTAACTGCTACAAGAGAATAAAGAAAGCTGTAGTTTCTCTCTAATTTCCTCTCTTCCTCACCATCTTGTCGCCCATCTTCTTCTGCACCCGTTGTGGCCGCAAGTCATCCCCGTAGCGGATGAAGTAATAGTGTGACACGAGGCGATCCAGCGGCTTGCGAATCACATTAATGTAGAGTGGCTGCAGCTTGGCCCCAAACCTGTGAGGGGAGATGAGAGGTGAAGAGACAGTGAGAACAACGTGTGAGAGGAAGGTGATGTGATGATGAGGAAGTGGTATACAAGAGGAAGGGAAGCCTGTTTAAGTGAGGTTTGTGTATCCCTATAACGTATTACTTCCTTACCTATGAAAGTCCAGGTAACCCAAATGACCGTGGTAGATGGCAGGCTTCTTCTCCTCCCAGTTGGAGACATTGTATACAAAACGCATCTGAGGGAGGGTAAGAAAATTCATGGATTATGTATGATTATAGACAGTATGATTTTGTAGTTGTAGGTATTCAACTCTACAAGTATGGAATGAATGTGTATACTCTAGTTTGTGACTTAAATGCATGGAAGATAGAAATATGAGGAGTGCCTGTAAAATTCCACCAAAATCTTATCAGCAGTAGGATAATTTCAAGGCCACATACATTGAATAGGAATAACAGCACGTAGGAGTGAATACATGTAATGTAAGTAAGTATGTATGATGTATAGTGCCAAGAAGACAGTGTGAGGAACAATATCAAAAACTTCCTTGCTTGCTTGCTAACTTACCTGATCAGTGAGTGAGAGTGTTGGATTCTTCTTGGTGGTGTTCACGTTGATCACACTGAACTTATTCTTGGAGCAAAGGTCGTAGGCAAGGCCAATGAAGGAGGTGGAGCCAGTCTTGGGAATGCGGTTATAGATCACCACAAGAGTATCCAAGTCAAGTCCTTTAGTGTTGCTACCACCACCACCACCACCACCACCACCGCCACCACCACCCCGTACTCTCCCTCCTTTCCCTCGTCCTCCCCCACCACCTCTTCCCCGTCCTGAGTTGTTATTGTTGATGTTATTATTGTTGTTGTTGTTGTTACTAATGCTGCTGCTGCTGCCGCTATCACTGGCTTCCTGCCCCAAAGCTGCCCCACTCATCTGCAGTTCCACTGCTGCTGCGACAAAAACATATCATTGTCAGTGTTACGTTCACAATCTGAGCTTCTGTTTATAACCTGTTTTCTTAAAGTGAACAGCCATTAATAACTATCTAGCTTACTAAAAGTGAATCATCTTTGTTTGTTGTTTTCCTAAAGTGAACCTTTGTGAAGTAAATTATTTTCTTAGTTAAGATAAGGACTTCACAATGGATCTATAACCATGTAATTCCGTGATGTACTGGCCATAAAGGACTTACAGTGGGACTCAATATAGTTCCTGAGCGTGCACACCTCCTTGGCCAGGTGGAGGTACATGAGCAGCACCACACTGCTGATCCCCACCAGCAGCAGCACCAGCACCTTGGAGGCTGGCAGCCGCGAGGTCGTCATCCTGCAGGCAATGAACGATACCAGGTTGATAAACGTGAAAGTCTGCTCAAAATACAAAACATTATGACTGAGATAATAGACATGCAATGTAGCTAAGTTTTGTGACTCAGATAAAGACAACAATTATAATGAAGCTATCCAGATAAAACTATGGTGTGTTGTCAAGTCACTCAGTATCATGAGTCAGTCAAACATAAGAAAAGAAAGAATATTGAAAAACATTGTCATCAGAACTGTACTCAATATTATGGGAAAGAGGGAATCACTAGAGAAACTATACCTTCTGAACCATAATTAAATACACAGGGAGGGATAAATACTAATAAACAATGCCATCAGAACCACACTCAGTTACACAAGAAACATTTACTGAGGTGACAAATATTCATAAGGCTAATAGCATTTAAGAGCTTAAATGTTCTTATTAACTCTGATTTCAATAAAAAGGATGTGAGTTGGGAGGGTGAACTTTCTTAGTACTAATATCAGTCACCACATCCTGTTCATAATACACTTACACTTTAGCATTTGTTCTTTTCTTTCACATCATTTCATACATACTGTTGTATGCTCACATGATCCTAAGTGCGGATACTTTGGAATATAATTGTATGATCGGTAAATTTGCAGTTTCAACCAATACACCACATATAACTATAAACTGCCTCAGGGTCTAGATGACACTGTTAGGAGCATTTCTAGCCCCATATTACACTGTCGGAAACCTATACTAAAAGGGGGGCTGCGGCCCCCTGGATCACCCCGCTCTGACATTATTCTAACCTAACCGAACCTTACCTGAACCGTTAGGACACTATTTAAACAACCAAAAACCTATGCTACCCTGGGGGGGGGGGGGGAGGCTGCGCCCTCCCCCTGGACCACCTCGCTAGGATACTATTCTAACCAAACCAAACCTAGCCTGGACCCCCTCATCCCCCTTCCTCTAAGACACTGTTCGAACACTACCAGAAACCTTCCAGAATCCATTCACCCTAATAAGGAGTTAAATGTGGAGACTTTAACTTGCTGTATATATTAGTGAGAAAACGATGGCCGATTTGCATGACAATATTTCCCAAACACACTTCACGTATCAGTAAATGTAACAAAATCCAGCCTGATACACCCTGGCAGTACCACACAACAGATGACTAACTAACAGGTGAGGTCAGGGTGTAAGTTTTCACCTTCTAAGTGGATTAAGTCTTTGTTTTCGAATTTACTAAAACCAGGTAAGTCACTCAGGTAAGTCACCATAACTCACGTTGAGGTAGCCCGTCAAACACAGCTTCCACACACGCTGACCTTAGTTATCTTATCAATAATATATATTTCAAAGGTCCAAAATAAGATAATTGTCTCCCTTATAATGTCAACAATACAGGAGAGCATGGTGGAAGAGGAAGGTAATAGTGTTTTTCTCCTTTTACGTGATGTCAATGAACTGTTACTTGACAGGTCGAAGCCTTGGTGACTTATGTACATGGTAGTAATGTAATGAATGTGTTTAAAAGGAAGGAAAGGGTGTACTTCTCACTTGAAATCCCCGGAGTCAGCTACAGTGTCCTACCACAACAAACATGGCCGAGGGAATGTTGCCAAGTTGGGATTTATTGGTGTTCAATTTTCGAGTCAAACATGGTGAAAGGTTATTATTGATTCAACTCGTACACTCCACTACTTTCTTCCTCTTTCAGTTGGCAAGCAGACATTGTTTGTCTGTTTTACCGTAAGGAACACAACGGTTAAGTCTGGGATGCGGAAACTAACCATGAAATAAAAAAGTAAACTGTTGGTTTTCTCATTACGGCAGGAGCGTGTTTCAAATACTTACAACCTGTTTCCAAAATACTTCATTTCATAATGGTTATAGCTCAAACAGGGATGGAATTGTGCTCAGCTTATCATTCCTACTCAGCCAGCACGAGTAGGCTACTTTTATTAGAGCTGTGTGATGAGAAAGACGGCAAGATTCCACTTACAAACATGCACCAACACCCACACATGCTGTTACCTTATATCTCCACGCCAAATAATCAAGGACACACACACACAGACACACACACACACACAGCGACATGCAGACGCCTAGAACGGGCTGGTCGTTGTAAGGCAATTACTTTCTTCAGACATATTAAGACCTCACGCATCTAAACCTAGTGAGGTGAGGGTCACGTCTGCCACCTCTCGAGATAACGTCCCATCACCGACGCCCTTTTGTCACTGACCGTCACGCACTTCACTTTATCTCAATTTCTCTCTATGACCCTTCAATCTTTCCATCGACTCCGTTTGTTTGTGAGTTTATAACTTGTTACATAAGCGACAGTCGAATTTTGTTGCTTGTTTCTTCGTGGTTCGTTTTTGCCTCACGAACAAACATGTTTATGACTAAATGAAGGAACTTGATGTTAAATTAATCGGGTTTAGTTGTTGTTGTCATGAAATTCCTCACCCGAAGCCACAGTTTTAAAGTTGTGTCTCGGTAAACTTGTCACTCTCCTTCTTCCTCCTTAAAAGATAAAAGGCAGATCAACACGTACCTTTCACAAAGCTTCCTGTGCGACGACATAAACGTCTGAACTTGCATTTATTCACGACCACGTCGAGATACCAACCACTGCCTTCCTTCAGAGTAGCAGAGCGAGTGAATTTAAAGCTTGGCACCTACCTGAAGCGAGCAACTAAGTGCCTAGACACCCACTATAACTCTCTCTCTTTCCCTTGTCAACCACCCTTTCTTTCACAGTTTACCTGACTAACGTCAACTGGCGCCTTGCTATGTCTCGTCTGTTAGCCACCGCCTGCCAGACCCGCCTCCTCTTCTTTCACTCCCTCGTTCTTCCCTCTCCCTCAACATATGTTTTTGTTTATCATCACCCACCCTCGTAGTTTTTCCTCCCCTCTCTCCCTCCCCTGTAGTCATGGTTACTTACTGGACGGGTAATGACAGACACTTCCGCTGTTTCTGGCCATACATCTCGTTCTTCTTTCCGCCCTCCTCCTCCTCCTCCTATGTCCCAGGGGTTTGAGTGATGTTACGGTGTGTGATATTGAGTCAGGTGATGCATGGGAGTTACGAATGTGCGTCTATACCTGGTGGGGGAAAGGTTAGTGTGAGGTGAGGATAGTGTGACCGATAACAATTGTGTGAGCGAAGTATGACGTTGTTTATGGTAGGATTAGTGTGAGATGGGGACAGTCAGTCAGAGTAAGTGTGAAATAAGTGTGAGATGACAGTGACGCATGGCAAGTGTGAAAGAAGTGTGAGATGACAAAATAATGGAATGAAAGAAGTGTGAGGTGATATAATGAGGCAGGGTATGTGTAAGATAACAGAGTGACAGAAGGTGCCATGAGGTGTGAAGTTATGTGCCAAGAGTGTCCGATGAAGGATATTAAGACACACGAGTATGACAACACAACATATTATTCCACACAGACTGCCGCCTCCTCCGACACACAAGACTAGTAACACATGTTGACACGCTTCTCTATTTGTGTTGCGAGAAACGATACATAAGTAAAAATTCATAATGCATCCATGCGTACGTACATAAACATGTGTACTTAAGTTAAACACTCTCAGCATCTTCAAAACAACGAACACTATGTCTCTGGAACAATGATCAACCTCAGTCTTGCCTCAGGAAGCTCAGAGTAAACACAAAACTAATCACGACGAAAATATAAATACAATACAAAATTTAAGTAGAAACACACTGAATGGCATTGAAACTATAGATAACATAAGTCAATGCAAGTATTTCACCCTCATGTAAAAAGGATGAGTGCGTGCAGAGCCAATAAACACTTATAATGCCTCTTTCCTGTCCAGCATCAGGAGGCAACCCGCGTCTGCAGCTCCCTGAGGACAAGAAGTCATACAATTCTCTTTCTCTCTTTGTCTCGATTCCAACACTAAAACGTGTCTTAAGATTAAACCAGGAATACTAACTTATCGACATACCTCTTAAGGAGACATAAGTGGCGTTACCTGCTTTCGCTTCTCGCCCTATTACCTGCTCACAGCTGCGACAACTCTTACTTACACCTGAATATTACAACATACCTAGCCTAAAGTAATGGTCTCTAATGATAACTGCACACCCGCAGCTACACCTACATCACTGACACACCTAGAAAGAGTACTTTACACATTCTGGAGGTTATTACAGGTTTCTTACTACAATACTACTAACGCAACATCATTTCTTCTCCTTTTCTCGCTACGCTCTCACTTCGCCTCCGATAAACTATCGTAAGATTTCGAACACTTACTTCATTCATATACATTTTTCTTATAGCTTAAGTGTAAATAGAATATATATAGTGTCACACGTAAGACAGTTTTTCTTTTTCTTAATGTCTGGTAATTGTGTTACAAAAATTTTGTGTTTTCGAGTTTATAAAATTACTATATACGAACGTACATTACATATTCAATCTTGTGTTTTGATATTGTTTTGTTTGCTTGTGATTCGTGTGTGTGTTTGTGTATATATATGTTCCTAGATATAAATATATTTAAACAACAACTTGACAAAAATACATAACTCTTCCACGATACCTCGCCTATCCTGCCTAAATTATGAAAAAAGATGAGGAATATAACCACTTTCCAAGTCCTGGACAGCTACATTTCCAAGAAAATACGCATTAAAATGTGTTTAACACTTTCATTAACATTACAAACACCTTCACCGATACTCTCTACAATCAAGACTTACTTTCCTTCTTAGTTCCGGTGTGAGCCGCTAGGTTGAAACACATGAATACTCATAACGCACACGTGTATGTTCCCAGCGCACACATAGCATAGCGTGCGTTTCATGGAATGTAGTAGACAAAATAATCATATTCTCCGTGCATCTCAATCGTACAAGTCACGGTGGGTAAGTGTTGTCACAGGTCTCAAAACATTGCATCATCGCCTTGTATACGAAAGTTACTGGGACGTCTCAACTAACCGCAACTGTACATTATATTTTTGTTTGTATATATTCTTTTCAACATGGCATGAGCTAATCAAAGATGGTGCCGAACTTGAGCGATTCGGTAAGAAATGTTGAGCGCGACCGTTCCTGAGTCGAGTTGGTCTTTGTCTGCGCTAGAAGGACACCATGGAGCTTGTTTGTCCGCTTCTTAGCTCAACCCACCCGATCCGCCGCCCTGATCCTGCGATAACAACCTCCCTCACGGCCTCTGAAGCGCCCTACGGGACAGAGACCGCTAATACACATCGAATTACGACTAAGTACTGGCTGCCTACGCGTGACCCCACCTTCGTAAACAACAGCCGGAGTTCTGGTTATAGCGTCTCCGTTCTACCAAAATATCAACGAAAACTTACACCCACCGTAAAGGTTTAGACTGTTACGGCAGCAGCTACAGGAAGGCTACGACTATATCACTATGCTGGTGACCACAGCCTCGGGAATCAGTGAATCATGGATAACACTACGGCCCTTCCTTCCCCCGCCAGCCCTCACCCTCCAACATCCTGCAAAACGCTTCACCAAGATAAACACTTTGTTGAACGTCGCTAACAGATTGGTGTGAGGCTGATGGCGGGCGTGGGCACGGCGTGAAGACAACGCTAAGTGCCCGGGTCGTGTAGGTTGTGTTTCTGAGCGTCAAGGAAACAGAAAATAACCCTTACATACGCATTTAGTTTTTTTTTTTTTTTTGGTGTAGAACGACGTGTCCCTTGACGGAAACTCAGATCTCGACAAAAATATAAAAAAATATATGAAAATACAACGAATTCGTAACTAATAATGTACAATACTATTATGCGTCAATAAGTGCTGGTTGAATAAACGATCTGTTCGCTTGTGGATTTCGAAGCTTCAGAAAAATGAACCTTCACGAAATGGGTACGAAGGGATGGATAGATGGAGTATTGATAGTGGTGAAGAGGGAGACCACTACAGACACTCACTCACACCACTTCACCAGGAGGGTGGGAGGGAGGAAAGGGGTAGAAGAGGATCTACGTCAACTCAGGTGGTAATGAAGGGGGTGTGGACGCTCTAGTCTCTAAAATGGAAGCAGGCAGCATGGAAGAAATGTGATTCTCCTTAGCAAGGTACGCACAACTCTGCAAGCCCGACCGGTGGGGCCCCAACTACACTGACACTGAAGCTAAACTGAAAAAAGGACTTCAGGAGTTGACGATGAAGGAGGAAGAGGAGTACGAAGAGGAGGAGGAGGAGGAAGAGTAGAGATCATAGAGGATTTAACAATATGATCATAGGACGATAAGAAAAGAGCTGAAGAGGCAGGAAGGCGAGATAACCCGAGTAGGAAGGACTTAACGAGTATGAACTGAGGAGAGGCGGACTCAGCAGCCCGACAAGATATTCAATTTTGGAAAGGAGGAAATGAAAACCAAAACAGAGGCGAGGGAGGGATTATTGCAAGGGTGAGAGGGAGGGGAAGGGAGTGAACACAATGGTGGCGGTAACGTGACGAGGGGAAGGAGACGAGGAAGAGGAGGAGGATGAAGAAGAGGAGAGTATAAGCAGGTATATTAGACGATCATGTTTGTTTTTTTTACTCATGAAGAAGAACCCGCGGCATTTTCTAACAATGCACACAGACATACAGACAGATAGATTGATAGATAGATAGACAGACAGATATTTAGAATGTCATAATTAGAGGGTCACAACTAGCCTAGTCACCTTGGCGGACGTGAAGCAAGGTGGGTAAATGGTCCTCCTCTTGACTCGCCTTTCCTTCCACCTCTACACAGAAGGGAACAGAAAATGCCTCATGAGACCCCTAAGAAGAGGCTCTTTCACCGCCGACCTTCAGAACGAGACGGACCGACGCACATTCACACCTTATCACATCTCACGCTACACTGATCCGCTTACTGACAGACTGACAGCTGCTTCAACTACTGGTAATAGAAGTGCAATACGGTGCCAGGAAAACATATCGTACTAGTGTGGTGTTTTATCTTTTTTTCCCTCCTCTTTATCTAATGCTTATGTCTGGAAAAATGCAAATTGATATGATGTAATTTTGTTTTCTTTTCTCTTACACTTTCTGTATTCGCGTTGACGTTACGGTCAGTCTCAGTAAATGTGTTGAAGGAGCCTAAGGTGTTCGCTCGGGTTGGGTTGCGGGTAAGACAAAAAATATCAAGCACTTCCCATTAGCCTTTCCCGCGGCCTTGTCCATCAGCAGTGGCCTCCTTCAAGCCTCGCTCATCAGGGTCGCGTTAGATTATTATTATTATTACTAGCATCCTCACACTCACAACTCCACATACACTCTCCCTTATAACAACACACCCACTACAAGGGGCACTACACACACACACACTACAGTGCCTCGGGTGTACCATTATATAAAACGACCTCCCGTCAACTGACCCTAAGCTTCTAACACACCGGGGGTTGTCCAGACACTGGCACACCCTCGCCGGCCGTCTGTGAAGGAAGTGAGCGACGGTGAGTGCCATGTAATGCTATAATCGCGCCGCTGCTCCTCACATCTCTAGGCGTCGCCAGGACAGCTTTGCCTTTGACATTTGATTCATACGTGACCTTAGTGGAGTGCTTCCTCGTGTCCGTAGGGGTGACAAACGCACGTGTGCTTGACTGTCTTTCATCCGTTTGGCTCAATCGTTCACTGACGGTCGTGCATGAGTCCCACCCGGAGCCACGCACAAACAGCTACGTACTGTACACACACACACACACACACACACACACACACACACACGCGCGCGTACTTTACATCTCGTGCTATCCTAAACCTTCTTAACAGCACAATGAAAGCAGTGCTACGACCAGGTACTCTCACTAGAAAATAGGGGGTGTGGGGGACCTACTTTACACTCTTGACTACTTTTATAAATGACTAGTGTGTTTCGTAGCTTTACATAAGCATGCTAGCATCGTCTGGGGGATGTGTGTGGGTGGGGGAGGAAGGAGAGAGGGTAGTTGGGTGACCTTGCGGGAGAATTAGACACAGCAATTAAGACGCTTTGTCAAAAAAAATAAATATATTGGTCCAATGTCAACACTCGCTTTGTTCATGTCCAGGGAATGAATGAATGAATAGATGAAAATGAAGAAAGATGAAAACAACGATAAAAAAAGAACATAATAGAAAAAAAAAATTGAGTACATGGTGACAGACTAGAAAAAAAATCAGTTGCGTTTGTGGGAAATATGAAAAATATATATATATACTTACGAAGTAAGTATACGGTTTAGGTACAGTTATAGATGAATAAATACTCATAATAAATATTCATCTTTCAAAAACTATGAAACGTGAAACCACTACTAAAAGAAAAACAGGAGATAAACTTAAATGAACGTTAGCAGATAATGAGAAAAACAGACATAAACAAACATTAAGAGGATTTACGAACAGCGAGTAGTAGTTTTAGTAATAAGAGAAGGCAAGGGCGGGAGGAAGGGGTAAGGGGGGAGTGAGGGAGAGTTCATTAAAGCGATGGAGTTTTCAAATTCGCTTGAGTGGAGGTGGGATGGATAATGGATGGATGGATAGATGGGGAGGGAGAGGGGAAACTATATATAAAAAACAAAAAGGAATAGAAAAAACAAAAACGTGGGAGACAGAAAACGAAGTATGGGTGAGTTTTCTGTAGTTATCAGATACTTGGATAGCGCCTTTTTCTTACGTCTGGTATAAACTGCTACTCGAGTACACTAAAAACAGACTAAACTACACGGAAATCACCTTAAGTATGAGCAACTCTAGTGGTGGATGTCCATACAAACGCGTCTCGTCCGCAAAATAGTTCTTCTATCGTGTATGTTCTGGTTTAATTCATTTATTTGTGTGTGGACAGGAAAAAAGGCGCACCTGGCAGACCTTTGTGAGCAGAATGACTCAACCTTTTGGCGTGGTGGCTCGGGCGTCTGTTCCTGCCCTGCTGGCGAAGGGTGGAGGAAAGGGAGGTGTGGAGGGAAGGGTGGAGGTATGGATGGAAGGTGGGAGGGAGGGTGGAAGAGCCAGCATCACCACTGTCACCAACAAGCCACCGTTTGCACGTTTGGCCAGTGGAACATCAGAGCATCCCCTCCATTCTCACGTTGAAAAGGAGAAAACGGAGAGGGAATTCTCAGGCCAAACGAAAGAAAATAGACCAATATGAATCCCTAAGTTCAAGAAGCCTTAACCGCCACAACCACCGCAGCCACCGCAGCCGCCACATCCACCACACCCACCACAGCCGCCACAGCCACCACAACCCCCGCACGAGCCACAGCCGCCGCAGCCGTCGCCGATGCAGGACCTGAGGAAGGAGTTGTGAGGCGCTGAGTCCGCGTAGTAGCCGAGTGCGTGCAGCATACTCAGCTTCTCCACGGGGATACGGTTGGTCTGGCCGACGACAGGGCGATCTGGGCGTGGCTGGCAGAGCACGTGAAGCACCGCCGCACTCAGGGCCAGCGAGATGTTCTCCACCAAACACGGAGTGCCCACCCCGACCTGCAGGCCACACTGCAGTCAGGGCAAGGACCCGGAGTACAGCAAGGGAGGAATCCATGTTTGTTTGGCAGCACAGATGGTGCCAATGCTCCTTATTAGTATTATTACTTTATTAAAGGAAAAATGACTGGGTGAAAGTGAATATTACTTAATAAGGCAAGTCTCTGTTATCTTAACGTTACAGTGAATGCTTCGCAATACATAATTGAAAGGAGTACCACAGGGGAATTATCGGTGCTTGTTTGACGGCAAAGGTGTCATCCATGCTCACTACACTTGTGACTACAGGAATATAACATTGTGAAACAACAAATAGCATGCATAAACCGTCATTTTCATGTCATCTAAAAAGTACAGCGTAAAATGAGATAATGAAAAAACAAAAACAATGCAGAAGCGAGTCTGTCTTAACACAGAGCATATAAAAAACAAGCACTACATAAAACACACTTATTAACTCAGTGTCTGGTGAACTTTCCTCTTACAGCAATGCTAGAAAAAAAAAATACCACGAGAAAATACTATAAAAAAAACTGGAATGAGGATATACGTAGATAAGGGATCGAGCAGGCTGAACGCGAGGGAGTGAAGGAGGGAGGGAGGACCGCGGGAACAGATGTGGTGGAGCAGGCAGGCAGGCAGGCAGGGAGGCGGGGAAGGTGGCAGGATGTAGTGGCGAAACGGACGGCAGTTACGGAGAGACGATTAGGGAAAGGCAGACAAGCATATAGTGGAGGTTGAGAGTAGGTAGGTAGGTAGGTAGGTAGAGAGAGGCGAGTTAGGGTGGTGGACGGTCAGATAAATGAACACACGAGCAAACATAGAAGTGCGACTGAAGACAGGTGTGCATGCAGGTAAACAAGTAAACAATCAAAGAGAGAGAGAGAGAGAGAGAGAGAGAGAGAGAGAGAGAGAGAGAGAGAGAGAGAGAGAGAGAGAGAGAGAGAGAGAGAGAGAGAGAGAGAGAGAGAGAGAGAGAGAATATATATATATATATATATATATATATATATATATATATATATATATATATATATATATATATATATATATATATATATATATAAACACAAGTAGAACCAGCACCTTACCTCCAGTACACCTCTCTCCATATCAATAGTGACGCCGCCCAGACAGAAGGTGTACTCCCTCCGCTCGTAGGGCAGGATGACGGAGCGGTGCTGGAACTGACGCAGCATGTGGATGTGGAGCGCCAGGTGCCCGGGAGAGCCAGGCCGTCCATGCCCGTCTGAGGGGACACCGACCGTCTTAATCACGCCTCTACTAAAATAAGCAAGAAGTGGAGTTATAAAAGAACACACTCAACACTTAAACCTAAAGACAATGCGATGGATGGATGGTGTGAGGAAGATCGTGTCAGGCGCCACTTATCACAAATTTCCATTTCAATTTTTGTCTTTACCAATTTCATATTTCTTATTTTTTGCCGAATATACCAGTGGGCAAAATTCTGTGTTCTGATTGGTCACTTGGCTGCAGGCTGAGCTGTGATTGGATGGTTGTTGGGAGGAGAATAAAACGAAGGCACAGAAATGTCCCGCGTCAGAGGAAGAGCAACAGCGACAGGAAAAAAGATTACATATAAGTTTTTCACTTTTAATAATTTTTTTCTTTATAGTTACATTAACTTTGGATAACCAATAATATGTTTTTTTTAATTCATTTTTATATTATTTTAAGCTCTGGAAGAAACGAGGAGATTAAGACAATCACTGATAGAAAAAAACCCAATATCTTTAGTGGTGGAAAACTGAGATAGAGAAAAGAATGAAAATAAACTAGACAGATGAAAATAAAACAAAAACAAAGGGGAATGCATCAACAACCCAACAATAAAAAAAATAATACGCAGAAGAAAAGATTGAAATAGTGTTAAAAAGAAAGATAAAGGGAAAAGAAGACAAGTAACACGTTATCAAGCTCCATAATTTTGCTTTTATGCATTTCACCTGTAGGAGTAATATTTTCGTCGTAAAATGTGAAAGAAATATTTCGATCTCAATTCTGGTGGAATTTTCGGGCCACAAAATCGAAAACCAATTTCCGTCAGAGATTATAGAAAAAAAAAAAAAAAAAAAATTCCTGATTCGTGACCATCATACTCGAAAACATCTATGTACCAATTTTAATGAGATTCAGAGGTGTCAAAATTTTCACGAAATTTCCCTATGAATTTTTGATTGAAATCACGTTTTTCTAAACAACTCGAAAAGTCTGGGATGTACGTAAAAAATGTACAGAATAATAAAGAAAGAGCAAAAGACGCCTGTTCTTTTGAGCCATAGTGAAATGGAATTTAAATGTAACTATATATGTAAGAGTGGAAAACAATAACCTAACCCCACTAAGGACACTCAAAGCGTTAGGAAGCAGGTGTCAGGAAGGAAAGAAGGAAGGAAGGAAGGGAGAAAAATAAGAAAAAACTATATCCCCTAGAAGAGAGAAAAAACAAACAAAGAAACACAACCTTCACGGCACAGCTCTACAACACGTTTCATACAGGTTCCAATCGCCAGGTGTGGGGTCGCCTTGCCACGGTGTACAGGCAGCTATGTAGTAAGTAAACAAGCCAAGCTCTCCTAAGTAGTTGGATCAGTCACGACCTTCA
>JAXIVD010000009.1:425000-428784 GCA_036785275.1 Cancer borealis
CCACCAGCTGGGGTGTTGGTGGTTACAAGTGTAGTTCGTGAACCAGCCATGATCCTGCCTGTTGCTGTACCGCTGCTGAGGCCTGAAGACTCTCCATTCTGTTGATTCCTGGAGCCAGGCGACGTCACTGGGGGGGTTAGTGAGGCTGTTAGTGGAGTTACTGAGGTCGTTAGTGGCGTTAGAGGTAGTGTCGCTGGTGTTGGAGGGGCGTATGGTGATGGTGGTGGTGGTGGTGGTGGTGGTGGTGGTGGTGGTGGTGGTGGTGGTGGTGATGGTAGTGAGGGTCGTGGGGAAGAAGCTAAGTTGAGGAGACTTTCAGTGAGTTGTGTCATAGCTGGAGGAAGAGAAGTAATGAGGTGACACAAGTGATGGAAAGGACAATGGAGATAGAGGTGACAGAGGTGACAGAGAGAGGGGAAGAGTGTCTGTTGTCTGTCTGCAGTTCTAGGTGGTGGTGGTTGTGGTGGTTGTGGTGGTGGTAGTGGTGGTGTAAGCACGGCAGGAGTGGTGGTGGTAGTGGTGATACATGGTCCAGCGATACCAATAACCACTTTACAACTGAGGCGCTACCAACCTACTGGGCTACAGATAAAAGCCAATGTAGTAATAACAAGATACAGCAGACTAATACAGTACTTTAAGCTACAGAAACTACTATGGGTTAATAGACTACACGGGGGCCCCTCTCTCTGCCTTCCTTACAGTGCCCTAGTGATGCCAAACATAGCATAACCCTGACTGAAGATAATACTCAACGTGAACTATACACACACAAACATATGTGACAAAAAACACTTGAAATCCCTCGCTAAGTAACATCCCTTAAGAGAGAGAGAAGTGATAATAAAAAAAAAAAGGAAATAAATAAACAAACACATTTATCATTCTTTACCTTAAGTCAAGAGAGAATCAGAAGAAACATGAGACAGGGAAAAAAATGAGAGATACAGAAAAAAGAGAGAAGAGGTAGAGGAGGTAGAGGAGGGTAAGGTGGACAGGTAAACACAGGTGAGGGGAAAGGATTGACGTACCCGAGGGCACCCCGTTACAGAGTCCCGCCCACTCCGCCGTCACAAGCGCCCAGTCTCCCTCGTGTGTCTTGATCACCATGCCTCGCTCACCTCGACGGGGGTTCAGGGAAATGGTTCTGAAGTTGTGGGAACCCTGCAAGGAAAGGCTGGGTGAGTGCAGGCGATGGGGGAAGAGAGAGAGGGGAAGTACCAGGGTTTGAGGTGAGAGGGAAGGTGGAGAGGGATAGGTAGGGAGAAAAAAGGGAAAGGGAAGATAAGAGGAAGGGATAGATGAGTGAGTGAGTGAGTGAATGTTAGTGAGTGAGTGAGTGAGTGAGTGAGTGAGTGAGTGAGTGAGTGAGTGAGTGAATGAGGAAGGGAAGAAGGGTAGGAAGGGAAGAAGGGAAATTGAACCCAAACACAGATAAAAGAAGGCAAGGTGAGGGAGGGAAATGAGGAAATAAGGAAGGGAGGGAGGAAGGGAGGGGTGGAGGGAGGGACAACTAATGAGAAAAACAAATAGTAATGAAGGAAGGGAGGGGAGGGATGGGAGGAAGGGAGGGAAGGAGGGAAGGAGGTAGAAAGGTCCACACAACGAGCACTTGAGGACGGAATAGAGAGAGAGAGAGAGAGAGGGAGAGAGAGGGAAAAAAAGGAGAGACGGGAGGAGAAACAAATGAGGTGACGGGGAGGGGAATCGGAAATTGAAAAAAAAAAAAATGCAGGAAAGAGGAAGGGAAGTGGAGGGAAGAGGAAAGGAAAAGCGAGGAAAGAAAAAAAATAGAGATTAACACACGTAAAGGAAGGGGAAAAGATGATAAAGATGCGTTGGGATGGGTGAACGGAAGGGGAGGGAAGAGGAACAGGAGGGAAAGGATAGGGAAGGGAAGGGAAGGAGAAGGAAAGGAAAGGGAAGAGAAGGGAAGGTAAGGAGGAATAATAAGGGGATTGAGGACGCACAGGTAGACTTAACGAAGGCTTGGGAAGGAAGGGAAGGTCACTTGTGTCACGTGGGAGGCAAGTGGTAGTCCCTCAACTCATTAGCGGCGTTCAGGTGGGCTGTCAGGTGTAAGGGTCATTATCTCTCTCTCTCTCTCTCTCTCTCTCTCTCTCTCTCTCTCTCTCTCTCTCTCTCTCTCTCTCTCTCTCTCTCTCTTCGCTCTTTATTATTATTATTATTAGGTAACAAAACTGTGACAGGTGTAAGTGGAGGAGTGACAGGTGTAAGTGGAGTGACAGGTGTAAGTGGAGTAGTGACAGGTGTAAGTGGAGTGACAGGTGTAAGTGGAGGAGTGACAGGTGTAAGTGGAGTGACAGGTGTAAGTGGAGGAGTGACAGGTGTAAGTGGAGGAGTGACAGGTGTAAGTGGAGTAGTGACAGGTGTAAGTGGAGTAGTGACAGGTGTAAGTGGAGTAGTGACAGGTGTAAGTGGAGTGACAGGTGTAAGTGGAGGAGTGACAGGTGTAAGTGGAGCGAGTGGAGTTGGTGGTGGATAACAATTAGTGGGCAGATCGTAGGCACTGGTAATAGGAGACGTGGAAGAGCAGGAGGAGGAGGAGGAAGGAGGAGGAGGAGGAGGAAGGAGGAGGAGGAGAGAGGAGGAGGAGGAGGAGGAGGAGGAGGAGGAAGAGGAAAAAGCTGTGAAAATAGAGATAAAAATAGAGGAGGAAGTTATACAGAGAAGACGAAGATAAAAGAAAAAAATGAAGAAAAAGTCGAAAAGGATGTCAGAAAAAGTCAAATAGAAGATGAAGAGGAGGAGGAGGAGAAGGGAGGAGGAGGAGGAGGAGGAAGGAGGAGGAGGAGGAGGAGGAGGAGGAGGAGGAGGAGAGGAAGGGAGAGGAAGGGAGGAACAAAGAGCACCTCATTGGAATAAGCGAGATCCTGCGGCGAATGGGACTGTGTTGTTATCGACGGTGTGTGAGACGGCCACCAGGTGTCTCCCTTTGGCACTCTCGGCGTAAAGATGGACAGCCGAGTGTAGCAGTGACCTTGAGTGGTACACCTCCACTTCGAGCACCTGGGGACGGTGGGGCCACGTCTCGTTCACTATCCTGAGGGAGGAAGGAGGTGATGAGGTATGCTGGTCTGGTTGAGTTGTAATTCTACTAAGATATGAGAGAGAGAGAGAGAGAGAGAGAGAGAGAGAGAGAGAGAGAGAGAGAGAGAGAGAGAGAGAGAGAGAGAGAGAGAGAGAGAGAGAGAGAGAGAGAGAGAGAGAGAGAGAGAGAGAGAGAGAGAGAGAGTATAATAAAAATCTATTTTGGCTTTCATCTTAGACTTTTCCTGTATCTGTCTCTCTTGGTTTAAATTAATTTGTATATATTTTTCAATTTATTTCAATTTGGTTCACTTATATAACAACTACAACAACAACAACTACTACTACAACTACTACAACTACTACTACCACTGCTACTACTACCACTACTACTACTACTACTACTATAACAAAAACAACAACAACAACAATATTTCACCACTCTTCTCTAATTACCATTTGCCTAACTAAAAATTAGGCAAATAATTAATAATCATCCTCCCCTTTTTTCCTTTCATTTTTTTCTCCTCTTTTTTTCCCTATCCGGCACAGCTGCATGTTAAGTTAGGCTTGATGTATATTTCCCTTAATGGGCGAACAGCAATTTTGTGTAACATTCTCATTACCGCCGCTGTGGCCATGTATTACTTCTGCCTTTTATATAATTTAAGGCTGTCACGGAGGAGTCAAAAATTATTATATAAGAGAATGTATTTTATTTTTATGTTCCTAT
>JAXIVD010000009.1:428984-453984 GCA_036785275.1 Cancer borealis
GTAGTGGTAGTAGTAGCAGTGGTAGTAGTAGTTGTAGTAGTTGTAGTAGTAGTTGTTGTTGTTGTAGTTGTTATATAAGTGAACCAAATTGAAATAAATTGAAAAAATATATACAAATAAATTTAACCAAGAGAGACAGATACAGGAAAAGTCTAAGATGAAAGCCAAAATAGATTTTTATTATACTCTCTCTCTCTCTCTCTCTCTCTCTCTCTCTCTCTCTCTCTCTCTCTCTCTCTCTCTCTCTCTCTCTCTCTCTCTCTCTCTCTCTCTCTCTCTCTCTCTCTCTCTCTCTCTCTCCTCTCTCTCTCTCTCTCTCTCATATCTTAGTAGAATTACAACTCAACCAGACCAGCATCACCTCATCACCTCCTTCCCTCCCTCAGGATAGTGAACGAGACGTGGCCCCACCGTCCCCAGGTGCTCGAAGTGGAGGTGTACCACTCAAGGTCACTGCTACACTCGGCTGTCCATCTTTACGCCGAGAGTGCCAACGGGAGACACCTGGTGGCCGTCTCACACACCGTCGATAACAACACAGTCCCTTCGCCGCAGGATCTCGCTTATTCCAATGAGGTGCTCTTTGTTCCTCCTCTTCTTCCTCCTCCTCCTCCTCCTCCTCCTCCTCCTCCTCCTCCTCCTCCTTCTCCTCCTCCTCCTCTTCATCTTCTATTTGACTTTTTCTGACATCCTTTTCGACTTTTTCTTCATTTTTTTCTTTTATCTTCGTCTTCTCTGTATAACTTCCTCCTCTATTTTTATCTCTATTTTCACAGCTTTTTCCTCCTCCTCCTCCTCCTCCTCCTCCTCCTCCTCCTCCTCCTCCTCCTCCTCCTCCTCCTCTTCCTCCTCCTCCTTCCTCCTCCTCCTCCTCCTCCTCCTCCTGCTCTTCCACGTCCTCCTATTACCAGTGCCTACGATCCGCCCACTAATTGTTATCCACCACCAACTCCACTCGCTCCACTTACACCTGTCACTCCTCCACTTACACCTGTCACTCCACTTACACCTGTCACTACTCCACTTACACCTGTCACTACTCCACTTACACCTGTCACTACTCCACTTACACCTGTCACTCCTCCACTTACACCTGTCACTCCTCCACTTACACCTGTCACTCCACTTACACCTGTCACTCCTCCACTTACACCTGTCACTCCACTTACACCTGTCACTATCCCACTTACACCTGTCACTCCACTTACACCTGTCACTCCTCCACTTACACCTGTCACAGTTTTGTTACCTAATAATAATAATAATAAAGAGCGAAAGAGAGAGAGAGAGAGAGAGAGAGAGAGAGAGAGGAGAGAGAGAGAGAGAGATAATGACCCTTACACCTGACAGCCCACCTGAACGCCGCTAATGAGTTGAGGGACTACCACTTGCCTCCCACGTGGACACAAGTGACCTTCCCTTCCTTCCCAAGCCTTCGTTAAGTCTACCTGTGCGTCCTCAATCCCCTTATTATTCCTCCTTACCTTCCCTTCTCTTCCCTTTCCTTTCCTTCTCCTTCCCTTCCCTTCCCTATCCCTTTCCTCCCTGTTCCTCTTCCCTCCCCTTTCCGTTCACCCATCCCAACGCATCTTTATCATCTTTTCCCCTTCCTTTACGTGTGTTAATCTCTATTTTTTTCTTTCCTCGCTTTTCCTTTCCTCTTCCCTCCACTTCCCTTCCTCTTTCCTGCATTTTTTTTTTTTTTTTCAATTTCCGATTCCCCTCCCCGTCACCTCATTTGTTTCTCCTCCCGTCTCTCCTTTTTTTTCCCTCTCTCTCCCCTCTCTCTCTCTCTCTCTCTATTCCGTCCTCAAGTGCTCGTTGTGTGGACCTTTCTACCTCCTTCCCTCCTTCCCTCCCTTCCTCCCATCCCTCCCCTCCCTTCCTTCATTACTATTTGTTTTTCTCATTAGTTGTCCCTCCCTCCACCCCTCCCTTCCTCCCTCCCTTCCTTATTTCCTCATTTCCCTCCCTCACCTTGCCTTCTTTTATCTGTGTTTGGGTTCAATTTCCCTTCTTCCCTTCCTACCCTTCTTCCCTTCCTCATTCACTCACTCACTCACTCACTCACTCACTCACTCACTCACTCACTCACTCACTCACTCACTAACATTCACTCACTCACTCACTCATCTATCCCTTCCTCTTATCTTCCCTTTCCCTTTTTTCTCCCTACCTATCCCTCTCCACCTTCCCTCTCACCTCAAACCCTGGTACTTCCCCTCTCTCTCTTCCCCCATCGCCTGCACTCACCCAGCCTTTCCTTGCAGGGTTCCCACAACTTCAGAACCATTTCCCTGAACCCCCGTCGAGGTGAGCGAGGCATGGTGATCAAGACACACGAGGGAGACTGGGCGCTTGTGACGGCGGAGTGGGCGGGACTCTGTAACGGGGTGCCCTCGGGTACGTCAATCCTTTCCCCTCACCTGTGTTTACCTGTCCACCTTACCCTCCTCTACCTCCTCTACCTCTTCTCTCTTTTTTCTGTATCTCTCATTTTTTTCCCTGTCTCATGTTTCTTCTGATTCTCTCTTGACTTAAGGTAAAGAATGATAAATGTGTTTGTTTATTTATTTCCTTTTTTTTTTTATTATCACTTCTCTCTCTCTTAAGGGATGTTACTTAGCGAGGGATTTCAAGTGTTTTTTGTCACATATGTTTGTGTGTGTATAGTTCACGTTGAGTATTATCTTCAGTCAGGGTTATGCTATGTTTGGCATCACTAGGGCACTGTAAGGAAGGCAGAGAGAGGGGCCCCCGTGTAGTCTATTAACCCATAGTAGTTTCTGTAGCTTAAAGTACTGTATTAGTCTGCTGTATCTTGTTATTACTACATTGGCTTTTATCTGTAGCCCAGTAGGTTGGTAGCGCCTCAGTTGTAAAGTGGTTATTGGTATCGCTGGACCATGTATCACCACTACCACCACCACTCCTGCCGTGCTTACACCACCACTACCACCACCACAACCACCACAACCACCACCACCTAGAACTGCAGACAGACAACAGACACTCTTCCCCTCTCTCTGTCACCTCTGTCACCTCTATCTCCATTGTCCTTTCCATCACTTGTGTCACCTCATTACTTCTCTTCCTCCAGCTATGACACAACTCACTGAAAGTCTCCTCAACTTAGCTTCTTCCCCACGACCCTCACTACCATCACCACCACCACCACCACCACCACCACCACCACCACCACCACCACCACCACCACCATCACCATACGCCCCTCCAACACCAGCGACACTACCTCTAACGCCACTAACGACCTCAGTAACTCCACTAACAGCCTCACTAACCCCCCCAGTGACGTCGCCTGGCTCCAGGAATCAACAGAATGGAGAGTCTTCAGGCCTCAGCAGCGGTACAGCAACAGGCAGGATCATGGCTGGTTCACGAACTACACTTGTAACCACCAACACCCCAGCTGGTGGAGGAGGAGGAGCAGGAGGAGGAGGAGGAGGAGAGTCACTTAAGAGGAGGAGTAGGAGGAGGTGGAGGAGGTGGAGAAGGAGGAGGAGGAGGGTGTATATTCGCCGATGATTGTGTTATTGTTTTCATACACATTCTGTGCGTCACGCTTGGTCTCATAGCTGCGTCTTGCTAACTTGTCTGGGGATCTTCTATACCCTCACCTCCCCTCACCTCCCCTCACCTCCTCTTACCTCCCGTTACCTCCCCCTCACCTCCCCTTACCTCTCTTTACCTCCCTCCATCTCCCCTCTCTTCCCTTCCTCCTCAAGCCACACCCCACTACCACCATCACTTATTTCCTTTCCCCAACAATTCTTACACCCCTTACAACTCTCTTACTTTCCCCTCACATTCTTTCCTCCTTCCTCCCCTCGTGTAGCCTCCACAGCCTCCCTTCCTTCCCTTCATCTTACCCCCCTTTTCCCTCCCCGCTCCCCCTTACCCTCTTCAACTCCCTAACGCTACTGTAATGGTCCCGTTTTTTCCCCTCCCTTTCTCACTCTCAATAACAGAAAGAGGAAAAAAAAAAATAAGTAAAGACGATATAAAAAAATTTCCCCCTTTTTTATTTATTTATTTTTTTATTTATTTATTAATGATATATATTTTCTCACATTCCCGGACAGGTAATAATGAAGAAGTGTTTTGATGTGAAAGTGGATAGGCAGAACATCCCCCCTTTCATCGGGTATTGTATTGTACTGTCAAAGATTATCACTTCTGCAATATGTTAGACACCCATTATCATCCCCCTTTTGACAAACAACAAACAATGACAAAGACAACTCCCCTCCCCTCCCTCACCCCCTACCCATTCCTCATTAATTAGACTATAGCCATGCATTCCTCACCTTTCATCCTCTTACTACCCTCCAAATTGTCCTCACCATTCACTACACTCTCTCTTTCTTCCTCTCCTCCCTCCCCTCCTTTCCATCTACCTTCCTCCCCTCCTTCCCTCCTTCCCTCCTTCCTTCCCTCCTTCCTTCCTCTCCCTCCCCTTACCTCCCTCTCCTCCCTCCCACCTCAAGTTAGCAAGTCTATTTTTAGTCCAGTTAAGTTCACTCTTGTGCCTTCTGCTGTTTCCTCTCACCCTACTTTCTCCTCCCCATCCACCTCTTCCTCCTCCTTGTCCAACCCTCCCTTCCTTCCTTCCTTCCTTCCTTCAGCCTTGTTTCCCCTTTCTCCTTCCTCATTATAAACCTCTCCCTATTTCCCTCCCTCCCTCCCCCTCTTTCCCTCCCTCCTTGTTTCCTCCCTCAACAATTCGTCCATTCTCTTACTCACTCGTTTTTTATCTCGGTTATACGTCAACACACACACACACACACACACACACACACACACACACACACACACACACACACACACACACACACACACACACACACACACACACACACACACACACACACACACACACACACACACACACACACACACACACACACACACACACACACACACACACACACACACACACACACACACACACACACACATACACACACACACACACTTTTTTTTTCCCTCTCACTGATCAGAAGACGACACTCCCATCCCGTTTTCTTTGTTATCAAGAATGCATCGTCCACGCGTCGCCTCCCACCATCCATCTTGACACAACCACATTTTTGGCTCAAATCTTGAAGCCCTATGACAAATTTTTCCCCGCCAACTTTTTTAAACAACCACGAGACAAAAATAGAAAAAAATACAACCACATTAGTCATAAAAAAACACGGTGTTCAGCTCCTCTCAGTGGCAGAACGGACACCACACACACACACACACACACACACACACACACACACACACACACACACACACACACACACACACACACACACCCACACGCACACGCACACACACACACACACACACACACACACACACACACACACACACACACACTTGTCATGAGTAGAGTATGAGTGAGAGCTTGTAGTAGGACTCATAAGGAGCACACACACGGCACCCTCCAGCCTCTCCTCCCTCCCTCATGATCCTTTCCACTCCTTCCCTTCGTCACTCACAAGACTGGAGAGTTGCACGTTTAGCACTCTGCTTCCCCTTACGCTGTCCTGTGTGTGGTCAGCGTTACTACAGCATGAGTGTTGGCTGTGTGGCCTGAGAGTGTAGTGTGAGTTTGTAGTGATGCTGTGAGGTGGATGCCTGCTCTGCCTCACCTTCTAGACGGTGCTGACTCCCTGGGGATGAGGAGTGAGTGAGTGAGTGAATGACTTGAGTTGCTGTCACCACTCATGCCTCCTCCCCAGTGTGTGTCGGTGGTGGATGTGTGAGGTGCACCTGTGTGTGTGTCCTCATACTCTCAGGTGTCCACTGTGATGTCTCATGTGTTTAGTGATGACCTCATGTCCACAGGTACACACACCCTTACGTAGATGCTGTAAAAATAATCAACAGGTGTGTCTCAGGAGTTCCTCAGGTTCTTAATTACATGTTAAGAGTGTTGACAGGTGAGGGTTGGTACACCTGTGGGCTGAAGGTCGTGACTGATCCAACTACTTAGGAGAGCTTGGCTTGTTTACTTACTACATAGCTGCCTGTACACCGTGGCAAGGCGACCCCACACCTGGCGATTGGAACCTGTATGAAACGTGTTGTAGAGCTGTGCCGTGAAGGTTGTGTTTCTTTGTTTGTTTTTTCTCTCTTCTAGGGGATATAGTTTTTTCTTATTTTTCTCCCTTCCTTCCTTCCTTCTTTCCTTCCTGACACCTGCTTCCTAACGCTTTGAGTGTCCTTAGTGGGGTTAGGTTATTGTTTTCCACTCTTACATATATAGTTACATTTAAATTCCATTTCACTATGGCTCAAAAGAACAGGCGTCTTTTGCTCTTTCTTTATTATTCTGTACATTTTTTACGTACATCCCAGACTTTTCGAGTTGTTTAGAAAAACGTGATTTCAATCAAAAATTCATAGGGAAATTTCGTGAAAATTTTGACACCTCTGAATCTCATTAAAATTGGTACATAGATGTTTTCGAGTATGATGGTCACGAATCAGGAATTTGTTTTTTTTTTTTTTCTATAATCTCTGACGGAAATTGGTTTTCGATTTTGTGGCCCGAAAATTCCACCAGAATTGAGATCGAAATATTTCTTTCACATTTTACGACGAAAATATTACTCCTACAGGTGAAATGCATAAAAGCAAAATTATGGAGCTTGATAACGTGTTACTTGTCTTCTTTTCCCTTTATCTTTCTTTTTAACACTATTTCAATCTTTTCTTCTGCGTATTATTTTTTTTATTGTTGGGTTGTTGATGCATTCCCCTTTGTTTTTGTTTTATTTTCATCTGTCTAGTTTATTTTCATTCTTTTCTCTATCTCAGTTTTCCACCACTAAAGATATTGGGTTTTTTTCTATCAGTGATTGTCTTAATCTCCTCGTTTCTTCCAGAGCTTAAAATAATATAAAAATGAATTAAAAAAAACATATTATTGGTTATCCAAAGTTAATGTAACTATAAAGAAAAAAATTATTAAAAGTGAAAAACTTATATGTAATCTTTTTTCCTGTCGCTGTTGCTCTTCCTCTGACGCGGGACATTTCTGTGCCTTCGTTTTATTCTCCTCCCAACAACCATCCAATCACAGCTCAGCCTGCAGCCAAGTGACCAATCAGAACACAGAATTTTGCCCACTGGTATATTCGGCAAAAAATAAGAAATATGAAATTGGTAAAGACAAAAATTGAAATGGAAATTTGTGATAAGTGGCGCCTGACACGATCTTCCTCACACCATCCATCCATCGCATTATCTTTAGGTTTAAGTGTTGAGTGTGTTCTTTTATAACTCCACTTCTTGCTTATTTTAGTAGAGGCGTGATTAAGACGGTCGGTGTCCCCTCAGACGGGCATGGACGGCCTGGCTCTCCCGGGCACCTGGCGCTCCACATCCACATGCTGCGTCAGTTCCAGCACCGCTCCGTCATCCTGCCCTACGAGCGGAGGGAGTACACCTTCTGTCTGGGCGGCGTCACTATTGATATGGAGAGAGGTGTACTGGAGGTAAGGTGCTGGTTCTACTTGTGTTTATATATATATATATATATATATATATATATATATATATATATATATATATATATATATATATATATATATATATATATATCTCTCTCTCTCTCTCTCTCTCTCTCTCTCTCTCTCTCTCTCTCTCTCTCTCTCTCTCTCTCTCTCTCTCTCTCTCTCTCTCTCTCTCTCTCTCTCTCTCTTTGATTGTTTACTTGTTTACCTGCATGCACACCTGTCTTCAGTCGCACTTCTATGTTTGCTCGTGTGTTCATTTATCTGACCGTCCACCACCCTAACTCGCCTCTCTCTACCTACCTACCTACCTACCTACTCTCAACCTCCACTATATGCTTGTCTGCCTTTCCCTAATCGTCTCTCCGTAACTGCCGTCCGTTTCGCCACTACATCCTGCCACCTTCCCCGCCTCCCTGCTTGCCTGCCTGCCTGCTCCACCACATCTGTTCCCGCGGTCCTCCCTCCCTCCTTCACTCCCTCGCGTTCAGCCTGCTCGATCCCTTATCTACGTATATCCTCATTCCAGTTTTTTTTATAGTATTTTCTCGTGGTATTTTTTTTTTCTAGCATTGCTGTAAGAGGAAAGTTCACCAGACACTGAGTTAATAAGTGTGTTTTATGTAGTGCTTGTTTTTTATATGCTCTGTGTTAAGACAGACTCGCTTCTGCATTGTTTTTGTTTTTTCATTATCTCATTTTACGCTGTACTTTTTAGATGACATGAAAATGACGGTTTATGCATGCTATTTGTTGTTTCACAATGTTATATTCCTGTAGTCACAAGTGTAGTGAGCATGGATGACACCTTTGCCGTCAAACAAGCACCGATAATTCCCCTGTGGTACTCCTTTCAATTATGTATTGCGAAGCATTCACTGTAACGTTAAGATAACAGAGACTTGCCTTATTAAGTAATATTCACTTTCACCCAGTCATTTTTCCTTTAATAAAGTAATAATACTAATAAGGAGCATTGGCACCATCTGTGCTGCCAAACAAACATGGATTCCTCCCTTGCTGTACTCCGGGTCCTTGCCCTGACTGCAGTGTGGCCTGCAGGTCGGGGTGGGCACTCCGTGTTTGGTGGAGAACATCTCGCTGGCCCTGAGTGCGGCGGTGCTTCACGTGCTCTGCCAGCCACGCCCAGATCGCCCTGTCGTCGGCCAGACCAACCGTATCCCCGTGGAGAAGCTGAGTATGCTGCACGCACTCGGCTACTACGCGGACTCAGCGCCTCACAACTCCTTCCTCAGGTCCTGCATCGGCGACGGCTGCGGCGGCTGTGGCTCGTGCGGGGGTTGTGGTGGCTGTGGCGGCTGTGGTGGGTGTGGTGGATGTGGCGGCTGCGGTGGCTGCGGTGGTTGTGGCGGTTAAGGCTTCTTGAACTTAGGGATTCATATTGGTCTATTTTCTTTCGTTTGGCCTGAGAATTCCCTCTCCGTTTTCTCCTTTTCAACGTGAGAATGGAGGGGATGCTCTGATGTTCCACTGGCCAAACGTGCAAACGGTGGCTTGTTGGTGACAGTGGTGATGCTGGCTCTTCCACCCTCCCTCCCACCTTCCATCCATACCTCCACCCTTCCCTCCACACCTCCCTTTCCTCCACCCTTCGCCAGCAGGGCAGGAACAGACGCCCGAGCCACCACGCCAAAAGGTTGAGTCATTCTGCTCACAAAGGTCTGCCAGGTGCGCCTTTTTTCCTGTCCACACACAAATAAATGAATTAAACCAGAACATACACGATAGAAGAACTATTTTGCGGACGAGACGCGTTTGTATGGACATCCACCACTAGAGTTGCTCATACTTAAGGTGATTTCCGTGTAGTTTAGTCTGTTTTTAGTGTACTCGAGTAGCAGTTTATACCAGACGTAAGAAAAAGGCGCTATCCAAGTATCTGATAACTACAGAAAACTCACCCATACTTCGTTTTCTGTCTCCCACGTTTTTGTTTTTTCTATTCCTTTTTGTTTTTTATATATAGTTTCCCCTCTCCCTCCCCATCTATCCATCCATCCATTATCCATCCCACCTCCACTCAAGCGAATTTGAAAACTCCATCGCTTTAATGAACTCTCCCTCACTCCCCCCTTACCCCTTCCTCCCGCCCTTGCCTTCTCTTATTACTAAAACTACTACTCGCTGTTCGTAAATCCTCTTAATGTTTGTTTATGTCTGTTTTTCTCATTATCTGCTAACGTTCATTTAAGTTTATCTCCTGTTTTTCTTTTAGTAGTGGTTTCACGTTTCATAGTTTTTGAAAGATGAATATTTATTATGAGTATTTATTCATCTATAACTGTACCTAAACCGTATACTTACTTCGTAAGTATATATATATATTTTTCATATTTCCCACAAACGCAACTGATTTTTTTTCTAGTCTGTCACCATGTACTCAATTTTTTTTTTCTATTATGTTCTTTTTTTATCGTTGTTTTCATCTTTCTTCATTTTCATCTATTCATTCATTCATTCCCTGGACATGAACAAAGCGAGTGTTGACATTGGACCAATATATTTATTTTTTTTGACAAAGCGTCTTAATTGCTGTGTCTAATTCTCCCGCAAGGTCACCCAACTACCCTCTCTCCTTCCTCCCCCACCCACACACATCCCCCAGACGATGCTAGCATGCTTATGTAAAGCTACGAAACACACTAGTCATTTATAAAAGTAGTCAAGAGTGTAAAGTAGGTCCCCCACACCCCCTATTTTCTAGTGAGAGTACCTGGTCGTAGCACTGCTTTCATTGTGCTGTTAAGAAGGTTTAGGATAGCACGAGATGTAAAGTACGCGCGCGTGTGTGTGTGTGTGTGTGTGTGTGTGTGTGTACAGTACGTAGCTGTTTGTGCGTGGCTCCGGGTGGGACTCATGCACGACCGTCAGTGAACGATTGAGCCAAACGGATGAAAGACAGTCAAGCACACGTGCGTTTGTCACCCCTACGGACACGAGGAAGCACTCCACTAAGGTCACGTATGAATCAAATGTCAAAGGCAAAGCTGTCCTGGCGACGCCTAGAGATGTGAGGAGCAGCGGCGCGATTATAGCATTACATGGCACTCACCGTCGCTCACTTCCTTCACAGACGGCCGGCGAGGGTGTGCCAGTGTCTGGACAACCCCCGGTGTGTTAGAAGCTTAGGGTCAGTTGACGGGAGGTCGTTTTATATAATGGTACACCCGAGGCACTGTAGTGTGTGTGTGTGTAGTGCCCCTTGTAGTGGGTGTGTTGTTATAAGGGAGAGTGTATGTGGAGTTGTGAGTGTGAGGATGCTAGTAATAATAATAATAATCTAACGCGACCCTGATGAGCGAGGCTTGAAGGAGGCCACTGCTGATGGACAAGGCCGCGGGAAAGGCTAATGGGAAGTGCTTGATATTTTTTGTCTTACCCGCAACCCAACCCGAGCGAACACCTTAGGCTCCTTCAACACATTTACTGAGACTGACCGTAACGTCAACGCGAATACAGAAAGTGTAAGAGAAAAGAAAACAAAATTACATCATATCAATTTGCATTTTTCCAGACATAAGCATTAGATAAAGAGGAGGGAAAAAAAGATAAAACACCACACTAGTACGATATGTTTTCCTGGCACCGTATTGCACTTCTATTACCAGTAGTTGAAGCAGCTGTCAGTCTGTCAGTAAGCGGATCAGTGTAGCGTGAGATGTGATAAGGTGTGAATGTGCGTCGGTCCGTCTCGTTCTGAAGGTCGGCGGTGAAAGAGCCTCTTCTTAGGGGTCTCATGAGGCATTTTCTGTTCCCTTCTGTGTAGAGGTGGAAGGAAAGGCGAGTCAAGAGGAGGACCATTTACCCACCTTGCTTCACGTCCGCCAAGGTGACTAGGCTAGTTGTGACCCTCTAATTATGACATTCTAAATATCTGTCTGTCTATCTATCTATCAATCTATCTGTCTGTATGTCTGTGTGCATTGTTAGAAAATGCCGCGGGTTCTTCTTCATGAGTAAAAAAAACAAACATGATCGTCTAATATACCTGCTTATACTCTCCTCTTCTTCATCCTCCTCCTCTTCCTCGTCTCCTTCCCCTCGTCACGTTACCGCCACCATTGTGTTCACTCCCTTCCCCTCCCTCTCACCCTTGCAATAATCCCTCCCTCGCCTCTGTTTTGGTTTTCATTTCCTCCTTTCCAAAATTGAATATCTTGTCGGGCTGCTGAGTCCGCCTCTCCTCAGTTCATACTCGTTAAGTCCTTCCTACTCGGGTTATCTCGCCTTCCTGCCTCTTCAGCTCTTTTCTTATCGTCCTATGATCATATTGTTAAATCCTCTATGATCTCTACTCTTCCTCCTCCTCCTCCTCTTCGTACTCCTCTTCCTCCTTCATCGTCAACTCCTGAAGTCCTTTTTTCAGTTTAGCTTCAGTGTCAGTGTAGTTGGGGCCCCACCGGTCGGGCTTGCAGAGTTGTGCGTACCTTGCTAAGGAGAATCACATTTCTTCCATGCTGCCTGCTTCCATTTTAGAGACTAGAGCGTCCACACCCCCTTCATTACCACCTGAGTTGACGTAGATCCTCTTCTACCCCTTTCCTCCCTCCCACCCTCCTGGTGAAGTGGTGTGAGTGAGTGTCTGTAGTGGTCTCCCTCTTCACCACTATCAATACTCCATCTATCCATCCCTTCGTACCCATTTCGTGAAGGTTCATTTTTCTGAAGCTTCGAAATCCACAAGCGAACAGATCGTTTATTCAACCAGCACTTATTGACGCATAATAGTATTGTACATTATTAGTTACGAATTCGTTGTATTTTCATATATTTTTTTATATTTTTGTCGAGATCTGAGTTTCCGTCAAGGGACACGTCGTTCTACACCAAAAAAAAAAAAAAAACTAAATGCGTATGTAAGGGTTATTTTCTGTTTCCTTGACGCTCAGAAACACAACCTACACGACCCGGGCACTTAGCGTTGTCTTCACGCCGTGCCCACGCCCGCCATCAGCCTCACACCAATCTGTTAGCGACGTTCAACAAAGTGTTTATCTTGGTGAAGCGTTTTGCAGGATGTTGGAGGGTGAGGGCTGGCGGGGGAAGGAAGGGCCGTAGTGTTATCCATGATTCACTGATTCCCGAGGCTGTGGTCACCAGCATAGTGATATAGTCGTAGCCTTCCTGTAGCTGCTGCCGTAACAGTCTAAACCTTTACGGTGGGTGTAAGTTTTCGTTGATATTTTGGTAGAACGGAGACGCTATAACCAGAACTCCGGCTGTTGTTTACGAAGGTGGGGTCACGCGTAGGCAGCCAGTACTTAGTCGTAATTCGATGTGTATTAGCGGTCTCTGTCCCGTAGGGCGCTTCAGAGGCCGTGAGGGAGGTTGTTATCGCAGGATCAGGGCGGCGGATCGGGTGGGTTGAGCTAAGAAGCGGACAAACAAGCTCCATGGTGTCCTTCTAGCGCAGACAAAGACCAACTCGACTCAGGAACGGTCGCGCTCAACATTTCTTACCGAATCGCTCAAGTTCGGCACCATCTTTGATTAGCTCATGCCATGTTGAAAAGAATATATACAAACAAAAATATAATGTACAGTTGCGGTTAGTTGAGACGTCCCAGTAACTTTCGTATACAAGGCGATGATGCAATGTTTTGAGACCTGTGACAACACTTACCCACCGTGACTTGTACGATTGAGATGCACGGAGAATATGATTATTTTGTCTACTACATTCCATGAAACGCACGCTATGCTATGTGTGCGCTGGGAACATACACGTGTGCGTTATGAGTATTCATGTGTTTCAACCTAGCGGCTCACACCGGAACTAAGAAGGAAAGTAAGTCTTGATTGTAGAGAGTATCGGTGAAGGTGTTTGCAATGTTAATGAAAGTGTTAAACACATTTTAATGCGTATTTTCTTGGAAATGTAGCTGTCCAGGACTTGGAAAGTGGTTATATTCCTCATCTTTTTTCATAATTTAGGCAGGATAGGCGAGGTATCGTGGAAGAGTTATGTATTTTTGTCAAGTTGTTGTTTAAATATATTTATTTATATCTAGGAACATATATATACACAAACACACACACGAATCACAAGCAAACAAAACAATATCAAAACACAAGATTGAATATGTAATGTACGTTCGTATATAGTAATTTTATAAACTCGAAAACACAAAATTTTTGTAACACAATTACCAGACATTAAGAAAAAGAAAAACTGTCTTACGTGTGACACTATATATATTCTATTTACACTTAAGCTATAAGAAAAATGTATATGAATGAAGTAAGTGTTCGAAATCTTACGATAGTTTATCGGAGGCGAAGTGAGAGCGTAGCGAGAAAAGGAGAAGAAATGATGTTGCGTTAGTAGTATTGTAGTAAGAAACCTGTAATAACCTCCAGAATGTGTAAAGTACTCTTTCTAGGTGTGTCAGTGATGTAGGTGTAGCTGCGGGTGTGCAGTTATCATTAGAGACCATTACTTTAGGCTAGGTATGTTGTAATATTCAGGTGTAAGTAAGAGTTGTCGCAGCTGTGAGCAGGTAATAGGGCGAGAAGCGAAAGCAGGTAACGCCACTTATGTCTCCTTAAGAGGTATGTCGATAAGTTAGTATTCCTGGTTTAATCTTAAGACACGTTTTAGTGTTGGAATCGAGACAAAGAGAGAAAGAGAATTGTATGACTTCTTGTCCTCAGGGAGCTGCAGACGCGGGTTGCCTCCTGATGCTGGACAGGAAAGAGGCATTATAAGTGTTTATTGGCTCTGCACGCACTCATCCTTTTTACATGAGGGTGAAATACTTGCATTGACTTATGTTATCTATAGTTTCAATGCCATTCAGTGTGTTTCTACTTAAATTTTGTATTGTATTTATATTTTCGTCGTGATTAGTTTTGTGTTTACTCTGAGCTTCCTGAGGCAAGACTGAGGTTGATCATTGTTCCAGAGACATAGTGTTCGTTGTTTTGAAGATGCTGAGAGTGTTTAACTTAAGTACACATGTTTATGTACGTACGCATGGATGCATTATGAATTTTTACTTATGTATCGTTTCTCGCAACACAAATAGAGAAGCGTGTCAACATGTGTTACTAGTCTTGTGTGTCGGAGGAGGCGGCAGTCTGTGTGGAATAATATGTTGTGTTGTCATACTCGTGTGTCTTAATATCCTTCATCGGACACTCTTGGCACATAACTTCACACCTCATGGCACCTTCTGTCACTCTGTTATCTTACACATACCCTGCCTCATTATATCACCTCACACTTCTTTCATTCCATTATTTTGTCATCTCACACTTCTTTCACACTTGCCATGCGTCACTGTCATCTCACACTTCTTTCACACTTGCCATGCGTCACTGTCATCTCACACTTATTTCACACTTACTCTGACTGACTGTCCCCATCTCACACTAATCCTACCATAAACAACGTCATACTTCGCTCACACAATTGTTATCGGTCACACTATCCTCACCTCACACTAACCTTTCCCCCACCAGGTATAGACGCACATTCGTAACTCCCATGCATCACCTGACTCAATATCACACACCGTAACATCACTCAAACCCCTGGGACATAGGAGGAGGAGGAGGAGGGCGGAAAGAAGAACGAGATGTATGGCCAGAAACAGCGGAAGTGTCTGTCATTACCCGTCCAGTAAGTAACCATGACTACAGGGGAGGGAGAGAGGGGAGGAAAAACTACGAGGGTGGGTGATGATAAACAAAAACATATGTTGAGGGAGAGGGAAGAACGAGGGAGTGAAAGAAGAGGAGGCGGGTCTGGCAGGCGGTGGCTAACAGACGAGACATAGCAAGGCGCCAGTTGACGTTAGTCAGGTAAACTGTGAAAGAAAGGGTGGTTGACAAGGGAAAGAGAGAGAGTTATAGTGGGTGTCTAGGCACTTAGTTGCTCGCTTCAGGTAGGTGCCAAGCTTTAAATTCACTCGCTCTGCTACTCTGAAGGAAGGCAGTGGTTGGTATCTCGACGTGGTCGTGAATAAATGCAAGTTCAGACGTTTATGTCGTCGCACAGGAAGCTTTGTGAAAGGTACGTGTTGATCTGCCTTTTATCTTTTAAGGAGGAAGAAGGAGAGTGACAAGTTTACCGAGACACAACTTTAAAACTGTGGCTTCGGGTGAGGAATTTCATGACAACAACAACTAAACCCGATTAATTTAACATCAAGTTCCTTCATTTAGTCATAAACATGTTTGTTCGTGAGGCAAAAACGAACCACGAAGAAACAAGCAACAAAATTCGACTGTCGCTTATGTAACAAGTTATAAACTCACAAACAAACGGAGTCGATGGAAAGATTGAAGGGTCATAGAGAGAAATTGAGATAAAGTGAAGTGCGTGACGGTCAGTGACAAAAGGGCGTCGGTGATGGGACGTTATCTCGAGAGGTGGCAGACGTGACCCTCACCTCACTAGGTTTAGATGCGTGAGGTCTTAATATGTCTGAAGAAAGTAATTGCCTTACAACGACCAGCCCGTTCTAGGCGTCTGCATGTCGCTGTGTGTGTGTGTGTGTCTGTGTGTGTGTGTCCTTGATTATTTGGCGTGGAGATATAAGGTAACAGCATGTGTGGGTGTTGGTGCATGTTTGTAAGTGGAATCTTGCCGTCTTTCTCATCACACAGCTCTAATAAAAGTAGCCTACTCGTGCTGGCTGAGTAGGAATGATAAGCTGAGCACAATTCCATCCCTGTTTGAGCTATAACCATTATGAAATGAAGTATTTTGGAAACAGGTTGTAAGTATTTGAAACACGCTCCTGCCGTAATGAGAAAACCAACAGTTTACTTTTTTATTTCATGGTTAGTTTCCGCATCCCAGACTTAACCGTTGTGTTCCTTACGGTAAAACAGACAAACAATGTCTGCTTGCCAACTGAAAGAGGAAGAAAGTAGTGGAGTGTACGAGTTGAATCAATAATAACCTTTCACCATGTTTGACTCGAAAATTGAACACCAATAAATCCCAACTTGGCAACATTCCCTCGGCCATGTTTGTTGTGGTAGGACACTGTAGCTGACTCCGGGGATTTCAAGTGAGAAGTACACCCTTTCCTTCCTTTTAAACACATTCATTACATTACTACCATGTACATAAGTCACCAAGGCTTCGACCTGTCAAGTAACAGTTCATTGACATCACGTAAAAGGAGAAAAACACTATTACCTTCCTCTTCCACCATGCTCTCCTGTATTGTTGACATTATAAGGGAGACAATTATCTTATTTTGGACCTTTGAAATATATATTATTGATAAGATAACTAAGGTCAGCGTGTGTGGAAGCTGTGTTTGACGGGCTACCTCAACGTGAGTTATGGTGACTTACCTGAGTGACTTACCTGGTTTTAGTAAATTCGAAAACAAAGACTTAATCCACTTAGAAGGTGAAAACTTACACCCTGACCTCACCTGTTAGTTAGTCATCTGTTGTGTGGTACTGCCAGGGTGTATCAGGCTGGATTTTGTTACATTTACTGATACGTGAAGTGTGTTTGGGAAATATTGTCATGCAAATCGGCCATCGTTTTCTCACTAATATATACAGCAAGTTAAAGTCTCCACATTTAACTCCTTATTAGGGTGAATGGATTCTGGAAGGTTTCTGGTAGTGTTCGAACAGTGTCTTAGAGGAAGGGGGATGAGGGGGTCCAGGCTAGGTTTGGTTTGGTTAGAATAGTATCCTAGCGAGGTGGTCCAGGGGGAGGGCGCAGCCTCCCCCCCCAGGGTAGCATAGGTTTTTGGTTGTTTAAATAGTGTCCTAACGGTTCAGGTAAGGTTCGGTTAGGTTAGAATAATGTCAGAGCGGGGTGATCCAGGGGGCCGCAGCCCCCCTTTTAGTATAGGTTTCCGACAGTGTAATATGGGGCTAGAAATGCTCCTAACAGTGTCATCTAGACCCTGAGGCAGTTTATAGTTATATGTGGTGTATTGGTTGAAACTGCAAATTTACCGATCATACAATTATATTCCAAAGTATCCGCACTTAGGATCATGTGAGCATACAACAGTATGTATGAAATGATGTGAAAGAAAAGAACAAATGCTAAAGTGTAAGTGTATTATGAACAGGATGTGGTGACTGATATTAGTACTAAGAAAGTTCACCCTCCCAACTCACATCCTTTTTATTGAAATCAGAGTTAATAAGAACATTTAAGCTCTTAAATGCTATTAGCCTTATGAATATTTGTCACCTCAGTAAATGTTTCTTGTGTAACTGAGTGTGGTTCTGATGGCATTGTTTATTAGTATTTATCCCTCCCTGTGTATTTAATTATGGTTCAGAAGGTATAGTTTCTCTAGTGATTCCCTCTTTCCCATAATATTGAGTACAGTTCTGATGACAATGTTTTTCAATATTCTTTCTTTTCTTATGTTTGACTGACTCATGATACTGAGTGACTTGACAACACACCATAGTTTTATCTGGATAGCTTCATTATAATTGTTGTCTTTATCTGAGTCACAAAACTTAGCTACATTGCATGTCTATTATCTCAGTCATAATGTTTTGTATTTTGAGCAGACTTTCACGTTTATCAACCTGGTATCGTTCATTGCCTGCAGGATGACGACCTCGCGGCTGCCAGCCTCCAAGGTGCTGGTGCTGCTGCTGGTGGGGATCAGCAGTGTGGTGCTGCTCATGTACCTCCACCTGGCCAAGGAGGTGTGCACGCTCAGGAACTATATTGAGTCCCACTGTAAGTCCTTTATGGCCAGTACATCACGGAATTACATGGTTATAGATCCATTGTGAAGTCCTTATCTTAACTAAGAAAATAATTTACTTCACAAAGGTTCACTTTAGGAAAACAACAAACAAAGATGATTCACTTTTAGTAAGCTAGATAGTTATTAATGGCTGTTCACTTTAAGAAAACAGGTTATAAACAGAAGCTCAGATTGTGAACGTAACACTGACAATGATATGTTTTTGTCGCAGCAGCAGTGGAACTGCAGATGAGTGGGGCAGCTTTGGGGCAGGAAGCCAGTGATAGCGGCAGCAGCAGCAGCATTAGTAACAACAACAACAACAATAATAACATCAACAATAACAACTCAGGACGGGGAAGAGGTGGTGGGGGAGGACGAGGGAAAGGAGGGAGAGTACGGGGTGGTGGTGGCGGTGGTGGTGGTGGTGGTGGTGGTGGTAGCAACACTAAAGGACTTGACTTGGATACTCTTGTGGTGATCTATAACCGCATTCCCAAGACTGGCTCCACCTCCTTCATTGGCCTTGCCTACGACCTTTGCTCCAAGAATAAGTTCAGTGTGATCAACGTGAACACCACCAAGAAGAATCCAACACTCTCACTCACTGATCAGGTAAGTTAGCAAGCAAGCAAGGAAGTTTTTGATATTGTTCCTCACACTGTCTTCTTGGCACTATACATCATACATACTTACTTACATTACATGTATTCACTCCTACGTGCTGTTATTCCTATTCAATGTATGTGGCCTTGAAATTATCCTACTGCTGATAAGATTTTGGTGGAATTTTACAGGCACTCCTCATATTTCTATCTTCCATGCATTTAAGTCACAAACTAGAGTATACACATTCATTCCATACTTGTAGAGTTGAATACCTACAACTACAAAATCATACTGTCTATAATCATACATAATCCATGAATTTTCTTACCCTCCCTCAGATGCGTTTTGTATACAATGTCTCCAACTGGGAGGAGAAGAAGCCTGCCATCTACCACGGTCATTTGGGTTACCTGGACTTTCATAGGTAAGGAAGTAATACGTTATAGGGATACACAAACCTCACTTAAACAGGCTTCCCTTCCTCTTGTATACCACTTCCTCATCATCACATCACCTTCCTCTCACACGTTGTTCTCACTGTCTCTTCACCTCTCATCTCCCCTCACAGGTTTGGGGCCAAGCTGCAGCCACTCTACATTAATGTGATTCGCAAGCCGCTGGATCGCCTCGTGTCACACTATTACTTCATCCGCTACGGGGATGACTTGCGGCCACAACGGGTGCAGAAGAAGATGGGCGACAAGATGGTGAGGAAGAGAGGAAATTAGAGAGAAACTACAGCTTTCTTTATTCTCTTGTAGCAGTTAGTAAAGGTTCCTTAAGTAAAAATTTATTCAAGACAAGGAAACTAGTAATTTATTTCTTGATTTATTATGAAACTTGGCAACATTTCAGGTTCCTCATTTGTTTTTTAGTTGAGTGTTAATCTCCTTTGGACATAACAGACCCTGGACGAGTGTGTGGCCCTCCAGCACCAGGACTGCTCCACAGCTCACCTCTGGATGCAGATTCCCTTCTTCTGTGGACACTACGCAGAGTGCTGGTGAGGCTCCATTCTCTTCCCTTGAAGCGGTTTTATATAATTGTAACATTACATTTAGACCAGCTCACCAGGTTGTCTACTGTATCTGTTTACTTTTGTTGAAATATGTTTGTAAAATATCCTCCAACCTTTACCTCTTTACCTGCAGGGCGCCGGGCTCCACCTGGGCTCTGGAGCTGGCCAAGCATAACCTGGTACATAACTACTTCCTAGTGGGAGTTACAGAGGAGCTGGAGGAATTTGTGGCCATGTTGGAGTATTCCCTTCCACGCATGTTCAGGGGCGCTCTTGACCTCTATGTCTCAGGTGGGCGGCTACCTTTACTGTCTCTCCTCAGGGCACTGGCATAGAGGAAAAAGGGTTCTAATGTAGGGCTAAGCTGCCATGGGGAATATAGAAGCACTGTTGAACTTTACTATAGTATTTTGAATATTTAAGAATTTATTACATGTATTTATCGTCTGGTTTTCTTTTTATTATGATGGTGCAGCGAGCAATGCAATGTTAAGGAGAAGGATGAGTTTCTTAGAACACCTGATAACCTGTTTGTGTTGTGTTTCAGGAACTAAGTCACACATCCGAAAGACCACAAAGAAGATCATGCCGTCGGATGACACCATTGCAAAACTACAAAATACCAAGGTGTGTAGTTTATTTGCATTGTAGCGAGAGGTGAAGTAGGCTAAGATATAGTTGATTATATATCTCGTCTCCCCACCTAAGCAGTTAAGAGACATTGAATAACATTTTGTCTTTCTCCTAATTCAACTTTACAGAACCAATATATACATTCATCTACTAACCACTGAAATACTTAATCAATAAACTATACGGCAATGTATAAAGAATGTCTTATTTCTTCATCTCAGGTTTGGAGGCTGGAGAATGAATTTTATAACTTTGCACTTGACCACTTCCACTTCATCCGCAAGAAGACACTGATGGAGGGCGAGGCAGGAAACTTGGTGGACCGAGGACAGAACTTTGTGTACGGCAAGATTAAGCCCAGGAAAAGTTAAGTAGTGTTTGGAAGGCGCCCGGAGAGCATAAATGGTGCTATTGTAGGTAATAAGTCAGCTACAATGTGAACACTGCAACATAGTTCATGGTCTATATACTTACTGGCCTCACACACACACACACACACACACACACACACACACACACACACACACACACACACACACACATGCAGTAGTGACTTAAAGATGATGTGGTAAGTATTTATATCCTGTAGCTCATGTTCTCCCCACAAAGTGCCTTATTAGGGTTTTAAACAGGTCATGAGATCCCTTGATGAGGCTGGTGTGTCAGAAAGCAAATTTTCCACCTTGTCCCGGCTCCTTGGTTGTCGTGTGGCGTCACTGGTCACCTTAACACCTTTAGTTCCTGCCTGGTTAGTGGTGTGACTAAAGGAGGAAGAATGCATGTTCTCCTCTGCTTCATTATTTAATTTTTTTGTCGTGTCTATCTTGTGTGTGCTGTTTTGTATAATTTTTTTGCTCAAAATTTAAGCTATGGCAAGCATTTATTTATTTATGTATTTTTGTTTTGTGAGTTTGTTTGCTTTAAGTCCAGATAGGTTTTATTACAATTATTTATTATGTTGCAGATTTTAATCCCAGATCATTGAGGTATTTTGGTGAGAGTTTTATGTGTTGAAGGTTGAGATGTGATGTTTCATTGGTGTGGAGAGGTATAGGTGTTGAGGCTGCAGACCTTTCATGATATTTATTAACACTTGGTAACAATTATAATGAGAAGTGTCTCTTGGTGTGACGGTGTAGTGACTTAACACTGCATAGCGCGTCACACTTACTGCCGTTACGTGTTTCTCATTTTTATTCACTGCTATTTTTAATTTGCTGTGCGGCTTCATTGTGATATGAGTGTATTGTGTGAGCTTATCCATGTTTTAATGATTTTAGTTTAGATTATGTTAAAAACCGTGTGTTTATTCAGTTATTCAGCTTCATTGTCAACCCTGAGGACTGTCCGGCAAGGAAAGGCCACGGCTAAAATGTGCATTCATCTTGTTGATTTGTGACAGATTATTTATGCCTGCTGACCATGTTTAATACTCTCCTCAGGTCTATCTATTTTCACTATTGTGGATAATTTGATTTTCCTCAATAGCCACCTACATACCTTGTCTTCCTCCTTCTGTTCCTCCACTCATTATATCACTTTATCATCATTTTATGCATCATTTTCAATCATATTAGTTTCATACATCTATTGTTCCATTATTTAAATCTCAAGAATATATTATTTTCTTCTCTTAAGTAATTTACGTTATTTACGTTATATTTAGACAAACTCTATTCATAAGTATGTGTGTGCCACCTGCTACCTAAAACAGCTCAGGCAACACTAGACTACAAGGGACCACATGAACATCAATATTCATTCACTAATAGGTTAGTTTATATATTTTTTTTACGCCATATATCATTTTGCTTGTATGCTTATAAGAATATCAACTTGACTTTAGAATAATTAGTTGGTGGTGATTGTGTAGCTTACTTGAACATATCTTCCCTGTTTTAACTTTTCTTGTGTTTTGTGACTCGTGTTGGTGTTTTTGCATGCTGAGGCTGGTTGTAGGTAGTTCAAAGGTGGATCAAAATGCCTATATTATTTATTTTTTTATTTTATTTTTATTTTGTTTTCATTTTTTATTTATTTATTTAATTATTTATTTTTATTTATTTATTTATTTATTTTTTTTTTTCATGGCCTTTATCTGTTCCTTGCCATTTTATTTTATTTTATTTTTTTCCTGTGGTAAATTTGGAGGTACAAGCTCACGCCAAGAAGGCAACAAACAAAGGTGGCTCGTAGGACAAAACGTGTACCATAGGCTCACTAGTTAGTAAAATGTGTGACAGAAATACCGGTGAAAGTTAGTATTTTAATGTGTGTGTGTGTAGAAGTATGCTGGTTATGTGCTGGTATAATGTAGTGGATGTTTGTTGTAATGAAATACTAAAGTTAAACCCTAAGCATACTTCACTTTTTCAAACACTCTTCTTTTGTATACTTGTATCTTCACTTTATTCAATGCATCGGTTCTTTAAATTATCTATAATCATATAAATACATAGGAACTAGATAAAGTGCAAACAAATATTAATAGATAGTAAATTGAGAATTTTTTCTAAACCACACAAACACACACAAAACACTGTATGTAGTTATAGTGTAGGTAATAGTGATAATGTAGGTACTGTACCATTGAACCATGCATTCACATCAACTCATCAGGTCCTTCACATTCACACCCATCACATCATAGCTGTCCATTCCTCACACCTCACAAAGCTGTCCATTCCTCACCTTACATAAACACTTCACATTCCATACTGTCATCCTTTCCATTGTTGACGTTGCCATTAATCTGAAAAATAAGTTCATGTTAGAATTACAATACAATGGGGTTTTGCAGCATGTGATATGTTCATTGTATCAATAATTATGAGGCTAACAACTTAGGAACTGTCATATTCTCTGTTTTTGTTGGTGAATAACTGTATGCAAGAATAAACCATAATTTGGGTTACGTAATTACATGACTATCTACCATCTATTTTGTTTGAGTAATCCTTTTATTTGGTAAATGTTTTTTTATTGGTGTTTTCTATTCTCATCAGCAAATATTATGCATGGCTATTGGAGAACTATGTTTAGGTGATAGGGGTGTAAGACTGCACTCACCTAATGGAACACTTCCATTTTATGTGTAGATATAAACCTTCATCTTTGTCTCTCTTGGAATGGCACGTTTTATTATTATTATTTTGTTTATTTTTTTGCTAACATGTTTTTTGTTGTGCCTTTTCTTAGATGCTACTTCATATTTGCAGGAATTGATGTACTTGAAAAATAAGTGAATACAGCTTCTAGTCATGTGAAGAGTAAGTAAGAATGTACACAATTGTAAAGATTGAGTGAATAAGAATGTACACTTAGTGTAGTGAGTAAATGACATGTTATGTTCCCTTGAAAGCCTTCCTACTCGTTTGTGTGTGTGTGTGTGTGTGTGAAAGAGAGAGGGAGGGAGAGTTAGTATTGTATATACTATTGTCTATGAGCATTTTATGCTTATATAAGAGTATTCATGTACATGAAATTTAGCATTAAGACCTGCAAAGCAGAATCACTTCCTTTTTAGGAGTAACACCGTATACCAGTGAATGGACCAAGATCTTTCACATCCTCTTATACTAATATCTGATGCATGTATCAAACAAACCATCCAGCTTAGATATTAGTGACTAGATAATGTTCCTTCATCTCCAACAGGGTGGAGCCATGCAAGAACTCAGCCAAAGCAAAGGACCCTGCAGGAGTAGTGGTGTGCTGAGAGGACGTTTAGTGGTAGTATGTAGCCTCCTTCTGATGTAGCTTACACATAGGGTACTGGACTGCCTTACACTAGTGAACTAATCTCTCTTTGTAACTCATCCTCTTGGTGCTATGAGTCGAGGTGTAAATACCTACTACCGTCTTGTATGGCATTTAGTGATCACCGTGTCTTGTTCACTCCTTAGGTGGTAGGGCAGCTGTTGGTGTCAGAGTTTCGTCTCAATTAATCTCAATCCATGTGTTTCACAGTACCGGGCAGCCACGGAGGGAGTTCATGGTTTGTCGTCGTGATTTTTTCATAGGTATTAGCAATGTAAGGTCAATAGTATTTTTACAATGGCAGGAATTGTGTGTATTCTGTAAATATCATCCATGGTTGTACAAATGTTGTGCATGACCGTAACTTCTGCAGGACTTGGGCAGTGTTTTGTATTGTCTTACAGGAATCCCAAACCCTTAGGTACTAGAGGGAGTAACAACCACATATGTCAGTGTTTAACGCATACCTAACAATCTGCAAGGTAATGGGTATAGTTTTGTAGGAATTGTAAGAGGGCTGATGCCATGTGTACGTATTTATTTGTATATACTACTGGTCAGCAGGTACTACACATTAATGCAGCCGTTAGCATGGTTAGTACTGAAACATTCCCTAGTTTAAGTGAGCCAACCAGACGTGTTGGTTTTGTACCAGGCCATCCAGTTTTCTTCCACTTAGCATATAACATTACTGAGCTGCTACAAAGTACACCACTTTACACATA